>JASCZW010004671.1:0-44432 GCA_034211315.2 Aedes japonicus | reverse complement strand
GCAAAAAATGTGTTAGTAACACCGCCCCTGTTTGAGGATCCACAATGTTTTTTTTTCAAATGGGATTTCTCAAAGAAGCAGTTTCCTTGTAAGCGAAAATAGTGAACAGTAATTTATAAAAGAAACGTGTGTATAGAAAATTAACAACACAGCAAAAGTTATCCATGCGGAGCACCTACAAATTAAATTATCTTCAAAGAATATCGCGTGAATTAATTACTACTAGTTAATCTTGCCAAACTCAAGTAGCTGTCAGCCATCCAGCTACTGCACTGGCACATCAAATTTATGGCATCGATCGATTTTACGCATTCGCCCTCGAAACGACCAATCGATGAATATTAATAACGTGAACTGCACTCACATCTACAGCAACATTACCCGAGCGCGCAAGTCCAACCACAGAGACCTACTACGAAATCGCCACTCTTTGTCACTGGCCTTAATTGGATACCTCTACTTAGTAGATGTCAAGCAAATTATTATAACTAGTCTTTTTGCGCGCTCAGCACCCCCCGAAAGTAGCAACCGACGACATAAGAAACCGATTGCCCTCGCTATGAAATGTGCGTCTCATTGAAGTGCTATCCATCTTTCCTCACTTTGAGCGCATTCGGTTTTAAAATATTTCAATTTTCTAATTACCATATCTGATACTAAACGTCAACAATTACTCATTAAAAGTGTTTCTGAATTGTCTCGCAAAATTTGCATACAGATTACATTGCTCCCCTTTTTTTTGCAGCGCTTCGATGTAAAACGACTGTAATTTTTGCCGCTTCCCCCAACCGTCTCCTTCCGAGTGATTTTCTACTTCCAGTCGTAGTCGTCGGCGTCGTCGTCGTCAGCCATGGTCTCCTTCGATCGTCCTCGTCGTAGTCGTCGTTGGCGTCGTCGTAGTTTTATTCCCCTCAAGCCAAGTGCGACTGCGATACTGGTTGCAACTCAAATAAATATTAAAAATTGAATTTATCATATTTTGCTTGTGATTATCGTTGATACAATTGGGCTGAGCTAGCCTTGAGACATTGCGCCCATTTGCGAGGGGTGGGAGTGGGCGAACAAGTGCAACGAGGCAGCAGCAGCAGTAACAAGAGAAATATAACATAATGTGCGTTTTTTTGTAATTATAATAATTATATCAGAGTAAAATGAAACACTATTTTCTTTGCTGGTGGTATGTGTGTGTGTGTTAGACCTGTGCGCCGATCTATTTTGAATCGGCGGCGGCGTGCATGGTAATTTTAAACGGCGGCGGCTTGGCGGCGGCGGCGTGAATCGGCGCGGGCATAAATTATCCCCTCAACATTTCCTTATGCTTATCCCGTTTAACTATTCGGCTTTCTCGTGCACTGTAACGACTACAGGATCACTCCAACTCTTATATTTTGATAGGAGGCTCGGATATCCATAGTGTTATATCAATGACGTCTGGAGTAACGCACTGCTTGCTTGTATTGGAAGCAAAAATAATGTAAACATTGCTGAGCCGACGAGTGATGACGTAACACTATTGAACTTTCTATTGGCAGGCATAGGTTCAGATTTAAAAAAAATCGGTTCAAACGTTTATTATGAATGCTGAATTGTAGAAATAATCATAATATATATGCTATTTATCGAGCAGAAGCATTTCCTCCTGATAACATGGATAGTGAATTTAACTGAGGTAATTGAATTTTTGCCACACAAACTTTACAATCGAGTAGCGATATAGAGCCAATTTTCCGTCATCGGTAGACTGGAATCGGTTGAAAAATTAGGTTTTATAGCGCATACAATAAACAATCACGGAGCGAACGAATCAAATTAAATAGTATGACGTAGCACTTTGCGAGCTTTTGTGTAGCGTGCGCAAGGAGTGCAGTGGTATTAGTGTCATGAGCGAGTTTTGCTCATTTCACTAATATTGTTGTGGCTACTGCGCCAGACCTTATATAGACGTCATTGGTGTTATAGGGCTCAGGTCGATGAATTGACGTGTTTATGTATGTATCTGTATGTGTGTGTACCTAGATATGACACATAACATTATATAAATTGTTCATGACAAGTCGACGGGGAATTCGGCTTATGGCTTTATTACTAAACTTAACCAGTTTCAAAAGCGTAAATATAAGTAATATCCAAATAGAATAAAATAGCTATTTTTATGCGAATAGGTTTATGATTTTTATTCTTTGTCTTGAAAGTATTTATATTATTACTAGCTGACCCAACGGACTTCGTTCCGTCTAATATCAATTTATTGCTTGCAATATCTTTAAAATCGATTCACACAATAAATCGGTATTCTATATTAACATTGGTTTTTTTTTTATAAATTGCATGCATGTCCTTCATTGTGTTAGTCAATCTGAAAGGGACAGTCAATTTTCATTCTAAAGAACTTGGATATTTTTTAATTATGGCTTTTAAAAGTATAACAATCGGCAGTCATTTCATATTATTGATAATCTGTGATCAATTGGCCACTTTAATTGGTGTATTATGTTAAAATACTGAAGTCATTTTTTTTAAGTTCCTACGCGTGAAAAATTGTTGATTTTTGTATGATGTCTTGCCGGACCGACATGAGTTGATTACGGTGCTGTAAGATATCATAAGAAAACTTTCAAAAACAACAATTTTTCCTTGAAAATTTCCCAACATTTGAATTTCTCTGAAACTTTGTTGGTCAAAATAGAACAAATCATTCGAAGACACCATCAAGATTGGTTCAGGCGTTCTGGAGGTTTAGCGTCACTAACAAACAAACATTCATTTTTATATATATAGATATCAGTTTGTTTCTGCGTTCAGAGTTCAATTGCCAAGAGACGCACGGGGAATCTATTTTTAATAAATTAACGAATGATGATTCATTCTATTAATAATATTTTAATAAAATATTACAGAGTTCTGATTAGATATTTTATTAATTTTGTACCTTGAGTTTAATGTACCGTTGAATTGAACACCCCTGTAATATAAAAAGCGCAATGGATGGACTTTACGAAACATCTTTCAATTGCAATAAAATTGAGTAATTCAATAATTCTAAATAACAAAAAATCTAATATATTAAAAAGAAACTAAATTCAATATGCATCTAAAAATCTTGAAATCAAAATAAACAAGATGAAACATGTATCTAAAAATCTTAAAATCAAAAACACGAATCCTAAAATCTAAACATCTTAAAATCTTAAAATCTTAAAATATCTCAAAATTAAAAAAAATCTGAAAATTTAAAAATCTAAAAATCTAAAAAATCTAAAAATCTAAAAATCTAAAAAACTAAAAATCTAAAAATCTAAAAATCTAAAAATCTAAAAATCTAAAAATCTAAAAATCTTAAAATCCAAAAATCCTAAAAATATCAAAGAATATAAAAATCTAAAAATCTAAATATCCAAAAATCTTTAAATCTAAATATCTGAAAAACTAAAAATATAAAATTCTAAAAATCTAAATATCTAAAAATCTTAAAATCTCAAAATCTAAAAATTTAAAAATCGAAAAATCTAATATTGAAGAATCGAAAAACTGAAAAATCGAAATATCTTAAACTCGTCAAAGACGCCATTTCCTCTATCTAAAAATCTGAAAATAAAAATTAAACAAATATCTGAAAAACATTAGGATGAAAATATGTAGGTATCTAAATGTATCAAACCCTTAAAAAAATATTTCAAAAACATCCAAATCGCTCTAAAATTTGTATATTAAAGAGCTTAAGATCAAAAATTAAATCAATTGTTAAAAAGTTAAAATGTCAGAGCAGTGAATCGACTGAACTATCAATATTTTTACAACATTACTACAATCACGTTTAACACAGAATCCACTGTGTACAGATTTACCGGTTAATTTAGTGGTTAGCCACCAGAGGCGAGACGCTCTACTTTGCTTTGTTGCTTTGATACACTGAGTAACTCGCGAGTAACACAATACAGCTTAAAATTGAATCAATATTTATCGGTTCGTATCAGTTGCCAGGGTTTCAGAAGTTCGACTTCCAATTTGTTTGGAAAAAGAATAGTGGACACTCCAAAAATTGCAATAGAAGATGGAACAGCGAGTTCTATTCCATGACTATGAGAATTCTATTTACATATTTAATATGCGATACGTGAAACGGATGGCTTAACTGCTTAACTGAAGCTTAACTGAATGACAGTTTTCTATAGTAAAATTACCAAATTGTGATTTGGTCAACATCGATTCTAAGAAGCTTGCCGGTTTAGTTGGAATAAAACGAGCTGAGCTCGTTTGTCTGTTCTCCTGCTATGCTGTAATATCAAAAAGCAGGTCAAACTTAAACCAGTGGGTTTATTCAAAGTATGACTTAGTTTGAGCCATGGAAAAAACTTCTCGAAAAAACAAAGGTTAATACTAATCGTTGTAAATACGATATTAAATTATCGAGCAGATACGTAGTTTAAGCGAATATTTGTTGTTTTCTGAACCAGACATAAGTAAAAATAAATAAAACACACTGAAAATTGTGCATACACGAGAACTCATGTAGTAGCGAGCGGTTTGTATGACAGCTGCTGTGAAAAAAAGAGAGAAAACAAGAAAACAATGCTTGCTTACTGAGCAACGTTAGTTACTCGAGGTATCTCAAAAGCATCACCGAAATTGCTTGTGTTAAGGCGCTGTCTTGCCCCTTGGTGAGCCAAGTTATTTGATTCGAGATTTGTCATGCACAAATAAAAACAATGTTTTCCCAACGATGGAAATTCTTAGAAAAAATCATCAATTTCATTATAAATAAAGTTTATTTGTGGAACGTAATATCAATATCTCAACCCCTGTCCTTCTGCAAATTAAGAATAGCCTTTTGTTTTGATAAGGTTAGACATACATTGCAAAACACTTTGTCAGGAAGCAGATGATGAGTAAAACCATTTTTGACAAATTTTAGTGCACTAATTTTTTTTAACACATCGCTGGTTCGATAACCATTATTTGTGGTTTCAATATGTACACTCACGATGGAAATTTTCTCGACATTTAAGGCGGACATTTTATTATTTTTGAATTAAAATTTACTCGCGAAACTGCTGAGAGTCGAAACAAAACAAAAAATGCAGCGGCGCGCCGATCGAAAATTGTGGCGGCGGCGGCGCTATAAAATTTTCAGCGGTGGCGGCGTGGCGCTGCGGCGCACAGATCTAGTGTGTGTGTGTGTGAGTCGGCGTTGTCCATTGGTTGTATTCAGAGACGATGGATAGAGAAAGGAGAGGAAAACGCAGTTGCCAATGACTTTGAGGGCTAGATGGAGAAAAATCGAAGTCAAGGGGGACATCCCTCTAAGCCACTGTCACGTGCGCAGACTTTGAGCTACGGGGAATAAAGTGCAGCCGTTCCAAACCCACGCCAAACGACGGTACGAGGTCGGACGCAGTTACTTAGTTTGAAATAATGTCTGTCTGTTGACAATCGATTCGCAGTGAAGTGCTCAACACTATCGTCGCTTCGGGGTGAGACACTTTGACGGAAGGACGTCAACGGAGTCGGCGACTATAATTCCATCATTCAGCGAACCTGCCTACTGCTGTCTGCTCGCGTCGGGTTGTTTTTGTCTCGCAGGAGACAGACTTGTGCGCGCATAAAACTTTGTGTTCCGTCCGCATAACTCAATGCTAAATTAATGAAATTTATATGCAATACATATATTTCATTTTCTTGCAGGCGATGCTCGCGGTAAGGAAATGCGAACATTGCGAAGAAGGTTGGTTTATATGCAAAAGCTCCACTCGGCTGTGTCTTGACGAAAGAAGAGAAATTCATTTGATAAATTGGATTTTTATTGTAATAAAAAAGGAGGCAAAACTACGTTTATATATAAATACAGATAATTATACACTTAACTCGGATGGTTGAGGCTGTTTTTGTTTCTCTCGTTTCCAGTGCAACCGGAGTTGGTCTCCCGATGCAAGGTCTCCTCAGTTGCCGTCAGCCATCGCTCATGCCTTCTCGAGCATAAATTGTAAAAACCAATTATCGATCTACCCCTTTCTGTACGGTTCCAATACTTTTATTAATTATTATTATAATATGATCGATTAAAGAGCCCCATCGCTATTTGCATTTAAAATGCGCGATTTTCCCGTTTGAGATCGATTACTTCTGCTACTTTTGCGGTTGATGTTGATGCGATTGCATTTTCATCCTTTTCTTGAGATGTTGGTCCATCTCTTTTGAGGGAATGAACCAGCAGTAAATGACGCTTACATTTTAAAGGCCCTGATGACGCTCAATCGATCGGCAGTTTTGTATTATTATTATTATTCATCGGAGGTAAGAGAAGAAGCAGGACAACGTTGAATCACTGCATTTGTCCATCAGTGATAGTTGGGCGGAACCGGTGTCAATAGCAGTTTGATTGCCAGGGGGCTCATCCATTCCAGAACGGTCCATTAGTGTGGGGAATCATGTTTGCCAACTGGATCCCCCGTTGGAAGCATTTCTTAGAATCATAAAAGCCATACCGAGAAACAAAAGCCGAACAAAGATTGTTGAACTCACTTGCCGGCTCACCGTTTCGCAATCGTTCTGATCTCAACATATATGAACCATGCAAGTCTCATTGATTCTTACGATTCCGCGACCCACCAGCAGAGCACTAATCATCATACACGTATTGCCCTCTTTGACGTTAATGATACTCTCGCATGGTGATTCGGCGGCGTGCAAATTCGAACATAAATAAATTTTGTATCATTTTGTTGTTTCTTTTATTTCGATTTCGATTTTATTACCCTTCTGCTACTGCCGAACGAAAGAATCCTTCACCACGCTCCGCTTGAGAAATCTTCCAACACCACTCGTGAACCGCAGCAGATCGCGAATTCATTTGGCTGCAACAATAGCTACCCGAAATCGTAAATTACGGTTGAAAACCAGGAATCTCCCTGTATAAATACAATCCATTCAATATTAATGACCGTGCCAAAGCGAGAAATTCGTCGGAAATGAGTGCTCGTATGAGATTCTCTAAGAATTGTTCTCGTCGTACCAACCAACTCGATATTGCTGGTTGTAGGTACCTACTTACAATTGCTTTACCTTTCTCTCATACCACACCTTCATCCACCTTAACCATATCTCGGCGCAGTTTCTTTTTATTATTATTATTTCGTTTATTTTGCGCCACGGTTTACATATGTTGCAATTTTTCATCCTCTCCTCGGTCGTGTTATGATTTTTAATTTTCGATTAAACCATGCACCTCGCTGTGTATAATTGTACACGAGCGTTTATGGATTATAAATCAATTAGGTGTGTGTGCTAGTTCAGTTGCTCGTGCGTTCACAGCAATACTGACAACGTGAACAAAAAAAAAAAAAAATCAGTCAATATTTGCTACGCATTCGTGAGTTGTGGTATGGCGAAAATGCAGTCAATTAAAACTAGATTATTGATTGCTATCTGATATATTTCTACCTGCGGACAGCGTTTGTCTTGTTGGCACGCCCTTCAGTTGCGATCCGTTAAGCATAATCGAAGAAGCTTTAACAAGGCTATTTGGGATTCAATGGTGTTTATTGGTTTGAAATTTGCGCTATGTTAATTTGTAGAAATTGACTTCTTAGAATAAGTCTGAAGCCGATAAACTCGCAACCAAACATGATCCACACTGCCAACACTGTCATATTAATGTTAAAAATACACCTTTAAGACAAAGCTCAAGTTTTTTTTTTTTCTAACGTCAATAACTTAATTTCATATACGCATATAACCGAAAAAGCGCAATTAATGTGGCCTTTCTGAACATCTTTTAGGTCATACCAGAAATTTTGTAGAACATCCATAAGAGGTATATTATGTTCTATGAATGCTTCCAACAGTTCATAATGATATGTTTTGTCCAAGTAAGCACAATACTGAATGAAAAAAATAAAAAAAATATAAACAAGATTTTCCAATGGCGAAACGATATCGTAGGAGCTAATAGTATTGTACGCGTTAAAGGGGATTGTTCATAACTTTTTTTAAAAAAGAAATTAAAAGTGCTTTATGGAAGTTGTATCAAAATTTTATTTGCGGCTCAAGGTTAGCAGTGTAACTTTCCGTTTTATTTTCCACGTTTTCATGCGCCATTGATTGGATTGAAAAACGTAGAAGGTAACCCGAATAAATTATTGACTTTTTGTGGGATTTCTATATGGAACTCACAAATATCAACATGGTCATTTTCAGTATAAGTCTAAAGTACGGGATAAAACATTAGTAACAGTTCTGATTTTCGAATGTATGTATTTGCTTTTCTGTTTTTTTTTTTGTGTGCAATTGAACAGAGTAAACGACATTTATTCCCGGCAGGCTTTCGATTCCTGCCACAACATCGAAACCCAACGAAAACTGTACTTTTACTTACATTTCAAGCTAGTATTCGTTTCTCACTAGTGAGTTTACGATGCATTTAGTATACTAGAATAACTTTTATTTTAAATTTATTCAAAGCCGCCTGTAATGTTATCTAAAATCCATGGTACGGCAGATTAGACCCCGTTGTTAAATGGGAACTGCATCACTAATCATAACTTAAATGCATGACTTAAACTGTCAAATACCTTATAATAATTTACTTTGTTATTTGCTGGCTGCAAAAATACATAAAAATGAAGCTTGTTTTTCTTAAACGAACTGCTAACTTTGGGTTTATTCATATATTAAATAACGTAAAAAACAACGTTTTTACAAGCCCCACACTCCGTTGTAACAGAATATAACAACCATCTCACGCACCCCCGTTCCTAATCGTAACAAACAAGTTCTCATAAAATTAATGTAATTATGAAGGAAAATACAAATACAAAAACAACATTTTTTTTATTATATTGTGCGTAACTTCATTTTAAAAGAGTCCCCCACAAATTAGGAGTAACAATTTATAACAAATACTAAAGAACGTCCCAAATTGTTGCTTTACGTAATATTTGAACAAACCCAATTTGGCTTCTATATATATCAGTGAGTGGCGCCACAATCTTGCATTTCAGTAGTGTTTTTTTCTAGTATTTCAAACAAACGGTATGCACATATTTCCAGCTGTCACTGTATTGGATTCACAATCTATTCTCAATAGTTTCACTGCTGCATTAGGATGTTAAAACATGTTTAAAATTCATTTTTAGTGAAACTTATCAGCATAAATCCTAGAGGGTTTGAGCTGTTTAGTGGAATACCTGTAACTAGAAATTAGAAGAAAAATTAGTATCTTCCATTTAATTCCAACTACCTTTGCTTATCTTCGACAGATACGCGTATTTCGTCTACAATGTGCAGACTGTTCAGTGTCTCGTACTAATAACTCGACTTATATAAAGTTATATAAATTCAGTCTGCTTCAGTCGGGTGCCCTGATCGACGCTCCCATTCCCCAGTATAAGGGCATGGAGTATTTTTATAAGTTTTTATGTATTAATATATGAGAAAAAACACTATTATATATGGTTTATCCTTAGATGAAATAAATGTTATATAGGGCTTCCTGCTACTTCCTACTTTCTACTCTGAAAAATCTACAGGATGCGGCAGAAAATAATGCGAAAATTTGTTCTATTTCTTCAAATCCCATTTTCAACTAATTCAAGCAATAATATCAACATTTTCGAGTGCAGTTATCTTTATAAAGTCCTTTTAAACAAATTTATTCAAATTGTTCTCCATTTTTATTAATAACATCCTCGAGCTGACGCCGGAAGCCAGAGCATGCCTTTCGGACGTAGTTCTCCGACATTGACTACCATGTGCGTGTTATGGTTGGATTCAGGGTATTCCCACTAGGGTGTGATGTTATGCAGGCTCGTGCTTCAACATATGCCCAAATCAAATAATCCAACGGCTTAAGATCTGGACTGCATGGGCGCCACAAATCCTTCGACCAAAACTTCATGTTATCGTTCAACCATTGTTGGGTTCGATTAGACGTGTGACATGGCGCTCTATCCTGCTGTAGGACAACGTTTTGGTTCTCGGAAAGGTTTAGCTTCACCCAGGGAAGCACTTGGTCCTTTAAAATACCGATATACACTAACTCCAGCATCAATGAAAACAGGCAGCATTTTCAAACCGTTGGACGCAACCATGCCAAACATCACAACACTTTTTCCGGAACGTTTTCCATTTTCTGCGGTGAAATGAACCGGTACGTGCAGCTGTTGGCCACAGCATCGATGCTGAAAAGCTTTTCGTCGGAGAACAGGATTATCATTTTTTCCTTCTTCAACAAGGAAAGCAATCTTTTGGAACGAGGCCGATGGTATAGTCAACGCGTAGCGGCGCGAAGCGAAGCGTTGCGGAAAAGCGAATTGATCAAAAGCGAAGCGCAACGCGAGCTATGACATAGTGAACGCGTTTTTTCACGCGTTTGGCCGAGCGTGTTCAGTGTGAACGTAAACATTGATACAGGTGACTTGTTTTGTTGTTATTCGCAGTGTTCGAGATGGATTCGTCGGACGAGGAATATTTTGCTTCCCCGCGTACAATTGATTTCATTTTTAATAAAAAAAGAGAATTTGCAGTGCATCCAATTAATCGGAACAGAAAAAAGGATGGAGAATTCCATCGGCTCTATCTGGAGTTGAGGAAATACCCGGACAAGTTCCGATCATACACCAGAATGTCTTTAGAAACGTTTGACATGGTGTTGAGTTTGATCGAAAGCAGGCTGATGAAAAAATTGGACTAATCTGAACCGTGAACCAATTTACCCTTGTGAACGGCTAATTGTCACTCTACGGTAATTAATCAGATAATAATTTTAATGGTTCAACTAATATATACTGTACTTTTTCTACAGGTTTCTTGCTACAGGGTCATCCTTTCAAACCCTTGGATTCTCGTTTCGCATGGGACGGCCAACAGTAGCATACATTGTCCGGGAAACATGCCAAGTGCTTTGGAAAGTGCTGCAGCCTATTTATATGCCGTTTCCAACACAGCAGATTTTCCAGCATGTTGCTAAGGAGTTTTGGGCCAAATGGAATTTCCCAAATTGCATCGGCTGTATCGACGGAAAACATATCCGCGTCAAATGTCCAGGCGGATCGGGATCCATGGCGTGGAACTATAAAGGCTTTCACTCAACGGTTCTGCAAGCCGTAGCGGATGCCAACTACAAGTTCCTGACAGTGGATGTTGGAGGATGGGGACAACAGAGCGATGGAGGAACCTTCAGTGCTTCCGATTTATACGAAAATATGATGAATGGAACCTTGAACATCCCGCGCGATGCACCTCTGCCGAATTTAAGCATCAACATGCCGTTCGTATTCGTTGGCGATGAGGCATATCCGCTTATGAGAAATTTACTGCGGCCTTATCCACGATCACAGCTTGATGAAGCGAAGGAATATTTCAACGCGCGGTTATCCAGGGCAAGGAAATGTGTCGAGTGTGCTTTTGGCATCATGACTGCCAAATGGAGAATCCTGTGGAAGCCCATCGAAACTGGATTGGATCTTGCGGATGATATCGTTAAGGGGATGTGTATCCTCCATAACGTTATCATCGATCACGAAAGAGGTTGATACGCTGCTAGAGGAACCTGCCGAACACGCTACAATTCAGCTTCCATCTCGTACAAATCGAGAAGACAACTCGTACAAAATTTGCACAAAATCCGGTCGCTTTGTACGAGAGTACTTCACAAAATTTGTGAACAACAATAAAATTGGTTGAGTTTGAATGAAATGAACTAAATAAAAGTAACATCGGTATCGCTAAAAATAATTCAAGTTTTTATTTTCAAATGTCCCTCGGGTTATAATCAATCATACTTTGATGGTCCGTAAAGCTTGCCGTCTGAGTATATCTTTGCATTCAAATAACATTCCCTGATATGTGTTCCAAGCATCCATGTACACAAACATACACACACATTCATACATAAACATACATACAGATACTGACACACGGACGTCGTATTTAACGGGAGTTAACGAAAAATAAGATCTCTCATTGCAACTTAGAAGAAGTTGCAAGAGACTTGTTCTCATATATCACGGTAATAGTCGTATCTCCTAACCAAGGATTTCGGAGTTGGAATAGAAACAATTCATTTTTATATAAATAGATTTGTTTTATTTAGAAAAAGTTCAACAGATGTTCTGATTAAAAATCATTTTTGTGAAGCTACACTGGAGATTGGCGATGTAATAACAGAGTAGTTTTGTCTCTGATTAGAGGTTACAGCCGAAAACTTATTTTGTATTTCCATCAGGATGTTGTTGTTATTATTGCCTTCGGTTATATTTCGTGTTGTGGAGGACAATGGTGCTATTCCGGCAAATGGTGCGTTACTGTTATGCGGCGAATCACGTTGTACCTCGAATGTATCCGAATTTTCCCCCAGGAGGAATGTGACAAGACAAATGAATTTTCCTGCGACTTGTTCCTCTTATAAACATACTTTTGCACTAGACCCTGCACATCCATTCGAAACTCCATTTTTCTTCAGGCTTCAGTTTTCGGACATGTGGTAGCAAACTCTTGAAGAATGCAGCATCTTCGTCATCGTCAGTGCTAGATTTTGCTAGAGTTGCCTTGCTTTCCAGCAGTTTTAGTTTCTGAGCCTCAATATCGATCAGCTGTTGTTGGGCGCTTCGCTTGGTGGGTCTGTTGTGGATGTATTTGATGGAGGGAGGATTTCTGTTGCCGACTCGACTCCGTAATTATCTACGTATTCAACTTCAATGGGGTCAATCAAACTTCCAACAACGTTATCCTGCTCAACGTCCTCATGCTGCTCCAAATGAACGTCATCATTTCCTCCGCCACCTGCCGAAAGATTTCTGCCTGACTTCCGAGGCCTCATTTGGTTGAGAAATAGCATGGATTCAAAATAAGGCCAGGAAGTGTACGTCTTGAAGTTCAATAGGCCTTCATCGCCAGATAACCCTTCCGGTATCGGTCGCAGTTCCTTGCCGAAAGTATCCCGGAGGCTTTTCTATTTCTTTTTCACTGCATTGACTGAAAAGTAAAAAAAAAGTTGTTTGAGTGCAGAATATATTATTTTGTATTTACATTTACTAGACAAATCTCCTTCTAGCTTCATTACCACCTCCTGCTACAGCTTTTTCACTACCAATCTGTTTCCAGTACAGTTTAGTGGTTTTGTCCTACAACGCTTTTTGGCAAAAACCGAATAAACTAAATTTTCCGCATCAATATCCATTTTGAATCACAAAGAATAACAACGAACCACTGCCCAGCCGCAGTCTACACGCTTTTCGGCTGCTACTCAATGCTGAACTCAAAACTCACCCAAAAATGGGTAAACATGCTTTTACTCAAATTTAAGCACACGTGCCTGTGGTTGAAGCTGAAACTTAATAATCATGACCTATCAAGCGCAAAATTATTATTTATTGAAGGAAAAGTGCGTTCCCTCATTAAACAGCACGGGTCTGCTGATTTATTTTTTTATTTTTATTATGGATTATTTGTGTGAAGCACCGCAGCTCGTTAAACATGAGCTAAATACATGAAAAATAATCCGCATGTATTTATTGGTAAAAAATGTGTAATTGGCAGTTAGACATAATTGTCATTTGTTGACCACATTGCAAAAATCTAATAAAAATCCGAAATTGTTGTTTTTCTTTATCAGTAGGTAAAACCAATTGTGATTTAAGAATGCATTGTTATATTACGCATATTAATTATTACCTTCCATAATAATTCTATTGGGTGGAAATTTCGTCATGCATTGCATCGATCTTTAATTCTTCAACATAAAAGTGATTACGAAAAGATAATTATAATTGATTTACTTTGAAAACATATATTTTGTGTCACTGCGCTAAAAATCACAAGTTCATTTCCATTGCTCACCATTTTGAACTGACGAAAAATTGTTGTTTTAATCATTTACCAAAAAATCTAGGTAGATTCCACTCATCGAAGTCAAACCAATTTATTCAGTTTTCGACAACTCCGTACTGCTTGCAAAAATATGAGCAATCTATTCAGTCACTGAGTTATTTCATAATAGCATATAGCGTTTAGACGCGTCAAAACACCACTCGGGCTGCTTCGACGCGTTTGGCTGTCGGTTCGCACTGCTTCGCTTCGCGTTGGCTATATCGAGTTTACGCGATTCGTATGTATTTTCATCAAAAGTGTTTTGACGCGAACGCGTTCGCTCGCGTGAACGCTTCCAAACGCGGCTACTATACCATCGGCCTTACTCGTAGTTCCTTGACCCGGTCCGTAATCAAGTGGCGTTTCACTCTTGCTCTGGAAGATGCATGCAAGTCTTCTTTGATGATTCTCCGCATGGATTTCTCCGAAATATTGGCTTCCTTTGCAAGTTTTCTTATGGAACGCACCGGGTTGCGAGCAATTTTCGCATGTATCGTTTTGATCACGTTCGGCATGCTTGCAAAGCGCGGACGTCCACTTCCCGGCTTCCGCTGCTTAGGACCATCCTGCAGGGACTTTTTTATGCGGTAAACTGTTGCCAAATGGCACCCTACCACCTTGGCAATCTCTTTTGGCTTCTTCTGGGCGAGCAACAAACTGGTGATCACTTCTTTCGCGAACATTTTGACGAATTTGCAATAAAACAAAGAGAATGTTTGGATGCAGCACTTGAAGGTAAACATAAACAAATACACTTTTGACAGAAATAGTTTTGACAGTATTTAGTTTTGACACAGGCAAACATCCACCTTGAACATTTCATAAAGTTAAATCTTTTTGAACGAAAACTAGTGCCAGCTGTTGAGCACAATGTGACATCCGATATACTGAACAAACTTTGTTAGTGCGTATGCGTCAAACACCAGGTAAAATAACATTTGTTTCACAAGTGGCACTTCTATCAAATGTCAACCATTTTGATTGAACGTTAAGAGAGTGTTCGAAGATTAGTTTAACGTGTGGCCCATTTAGTAATGGAACAAACATTTTTGATACTAACAGCGACCCTAGTGGTCGGATTTGTACAATAAGACATTTTATGTGTTCATCATCAGAAGTCTTTTTTCACCGTGCAGTTCGAACGTGTTTCAGAGATATACAAAATGGAAGAAGAAAGAAGAAAAATAATTATGCGCCATCATTTGGAAAACCCTTTGTGGTCTGGGTTTTCTCCGAAATACCGTGTGGCATGTTTTGAAAAAGTACAGAGAAACTTTGTCGACGGATTGCAAGCCTCAAAGCAAGCGTCAGGCGGGTACTGCCAACCGTCAACTGCAGAACAAAGTCACCAAGAACATCAAGGCAAACTCCAACATCTCAGACCACGATTCGGCCAAAAAATTTCGCACTGCACGCAGTACCGTGGAACGGATTCGTCTCCGGGAAGGCTTCAAGTCATTCCTTGCCTGTAGACAACCAAATAGGGATCAAAAGCAGAACAATGTGGCCAGAATCCGTGCCAAAAGCTGTATGATTAGGTGTTGACAAAATTCAATGGCTGTCTCCTCATGGATGATGAAACCTATGTAAAGGCTGATTTCAAACAGCTACCGGGTTAAACAGATTGCCAAAACGATGGATGCCTATAATGTGCGCCGGTTGATGAAACGTATTCCACGAAAAGTTCGCAAATTTCTTCGAAATCGAGATGATTAATTTTTATTTGTTTTTTCCTTCTAAAGTTCACATAAAGTCGAACATTTTAATTAAAACAGAATACTATTTTGTTAATGTATATCTGAAATATGCGCAATAGTCTATGTCTATGTCTAATTCTAACTGGGCCATACCTTATAAGGACTATATATATTTGTCTGTGATTTCGCGATTATGCACGTTCTCATTTATGTCCAGTGATCGCAGCAATTCGTCTAATTACACAGAACGAACGTTTATGTATTTCAAAAAACCATTGTCATGGCCACATTTGGCAGATTGTACCGGAAGTTTTGACAGCAATCAGCATCTATCGTCACTGAGGGGCTACCCGAGCAAATGTTTATACCAAATTGATAACAAATTCTAATATCAGTTTATCAGTGTTTGATCACTAATTATGTTATTATTTAGGCTGAATAAACAGCCAAAATAGCAAAGGAGATAAAAAAATCTATATTCCTTGTATATTACAATATAAACTCGTTATATTATCATCAAGTTCATTTTCATAACAAATTTTGTGAGATTAACAAATTTATTGAGATTATTTCAAATTATGTTATCAACATGATATTTAATTTATACACTAATAACTGAAGAAGTGCTTCTGGTGGTGAGAAGAAGAATTTTATATCCATCACATGCTGGTAATATTCAGCATTCGTCAACGCTCTTAAAATTCAGCAACGTTCGTCAAAAATGGTCTTCAAAAATTGATAACACATGAAAAAAAAAATGTCAATGTTGATAACTAAATTTATTTTGCGATAAAAGGTGAGTTCAAATGATATCTTTGTCACTACTTTGCTTGGGTTGTGTCTGTGGGATAAACAAATAGGGAAGATTGAAAGAAATTGAATTGAAAATCCCAAGCAAACACAAAATCGTTTATAACATCGGATATAAGTACTAAGTGGAGGCGATATACGTACATGCGTCAATTTCACTTCATGTAAAATGTACGTATATCTCCTCCACTTTGCACTCTTATCCGCTATCATATACGATCCTATGTTTACTGGCTCGTAATCGTTTATCGTAAAACTCTAAAAATACTCCTTTTTAATGTTTGTTTGGCAAGTAGGAAGATACTGTTGATAAGATCATTGTTGTAAATTCACGCCATTTTATTACTTTCGACTATTAGCCATAATATCACTATTGCCATACACAGAAAAAAATAATGATTTTTTACAGTCACGAAATATATCCCCTCGTTTGATTCCAAGCCAAAGGAAGCGTAAATAACGAAATTGCTTGCAATCTTTAATGCACCGTACAACAATGTTTGCAATTTTTCATACAACAGACTAAATTAAGGCGTTATCTGGGTTAGATTTACATGAAATATCCCATTCATTTCTACAAAATCTAGCTTTCCTTTTATGTGCAGAAAATTAATTGTTTCTTTCAAACTGTGTAGAATATTGTTCATCTTTTGAAGTAGTGCGGCCATTAGTTAATAATAAACTGTACACAGAATAAATAAATAAAACCTATATCTATATCGATTAAAGGTCTGTAGCTATTATGTTTATGTTAGGAAGTTTGTTGAAGTAGTTGCTTTGAAAACATTTGATTACATTTCATAACAATAAAAGGGGGGGTACCCAAGTCGATCTCCATGTGTTAACAAATTCAGAAACATACTCCGACACATTTTAAACACCTCACCACCACATGACAAATTACAGTCATTTTTGGCATTAATTACACGATTGTTTACATCCTACGCATCAATGTTTGGATTGCAATTTCAACAGATATGTTGAAACGCAGAAACGCCCTTTCGGCAGCCCAAAACAAAATCAATATAAGCACACCCGTGACAGAGTGACTAACTCCCTGTTCTATAACTATTCAAAATAATACATTCGCGAAATAATCTAAGGCAAGCAATAACTCACTGACTGACTAATCACTAATCTTCGCATAGAAAGTGCCATCGAAAAAAAATTCATGTCGCAAGAATTTTGACAATCAAATTGGCAATTTGATTCATTTTCATTTCTTCTCCAGGTTCTGGATCTATTATAGAAAAATAAACATTTGAGTAAGATTCCGTACCAATTCCAACAACCAACACCAGTGTTGAATCGAGGCTACGGTGGAATAATTACCTTTGTCTTTGCAAAGACTTACTAACGTTTGCATAAAAAAAATGGGCAAAAATTGCCGTTTTTTTATGGGTTTACCTTCACCAGCGCCGACAAAACTAACCATGCAGCATCAATCATATTAGCCCATGAGTCAGCAGACAAAATTTGACAGCTCTATCAGTCGAACTCTAACCGTGATGGCAAAGACAGTGAAGCCACTTCGTTCAGAAGTGTGCGCGTTCATAGAACGGCACCCCGCTTCGTCGAAAACTGACATCGTGCGGCACTTTGTGGACGCCGGATACGCCCGTTTCGGCATCTAAAACGTTGTGGCACTATTAGACAACAATCAGGGCATCGAAAGAAAGCCCGGTTCCGGACGGCCGACGACCCTGAGCGACAAGAAGCTCCAAAGGATGCTGAAGAGCAAGACCGAGGGAAAGTGGCTACATCGCTGCGCGTGCTTGGAAGGTTGGTTCAACCGGCCAAACAGTGAAAAAGTACCTGGCGAACATGAACATACATGTCAGGAAGCGGAAGTCACGTCCACTGGTTTCGGAGCTACAGGCAATGACGCAGCGCAGCGGCTGAATAAGATGGTCAACTCGATTTTCCCGGTGAATCCCGACATGGCGGTGGTGATGGACAACGAGACCTATCTCACCCTGGATGGCAACGACTGGCAGGGCACTTCGTATTTTACTTCCACCACGAAAGAAGTGAGCTCCGAGGTGAGTTCATTTAGCACACCAAGTTCCCCAAGAAGGTGGCAATCAGCGAGACGGGGATGTCAACGCTCTTTTTTCGCTTCGGACTGGCCGTGAACGGGGAAATTTATAGTACGAAATGCCTATCGGAAGTTGCGTAGTTCATCAAGAAATACCATAAGGGCGAAAACGCGGTGTTCTGGCCGCATCTGGCATCGGCCCACTATTCGAAGCAAAGCGAATATCGATTTAATACCCAAGTCGGCGAACCTGCCCAACGTCCCCCAGCTGCGTCCCATCGAGAGTTTCTGAGCCAACCAGAAGCGTAAGATCTACTCCAACAATTTTGTGGCGAAAACTGAGGAGGAATTGATAAATAAAACGAAGAAAGAACTCAAAAACATGCCTACACGCATGTTTTCGTCCGCCATGGCGAATGTTCCGGTTAACTGCCGGAAGGGCGCTCACAAGGGCGTAGAATTTTTTTTTGCAAGTAAGCTTAAATAATTACCTTCCATGGGAAATTTATCAATAGCAGTTATTTGTCTTAGCTTATTTTTATCACCATCCGAAAAAAAAGTCCATTTATTTCAATGCAAACGTTACGATGAATAAATGACGCATCGTAAAGGAGCAATTAGTCTCTACAACACTTCCTTAAACGCCAATGAGACCTTCCCCTCTTGGTAGTGTTATCCCGGTCTTGCCTGGACTCTACCAATATAAGCCAACTGATTTATTACCGGGATACATACAGTACAGTTTCACGGAATGTCAGTACAGTTACGGAATGATCACTTGTAACCGGCTTACACAGGATAGTCGGTAATTTTGCTCCAAATCGGTTGTGCATTACCGGCTGGCTTCATAGCCACCACTTAGCCATCGTCCTCGCCACCGACTGTTCAGCCATAGTTTTCATCGCTTCAAGAGTAACGGTCTAAAAGGACTGGTGGCTTTTACTTCAGGAGCGAATTTTGGCGTCTGTGTAAGGGAAATACTGTGCATTTAATGAATTTAGTATGCAAATCGTAATTATGAGACTTAACCATGCATTTGTGTTTATTTTTTTCAAATGTTTACAGTTGTTGATAATTACATCATTTTTTGTTATTCGAAATTAACCTTGAGTTCGCATTAACTATTGTTACGCATGTGATGGGATTGATCCGGTGTCGACCGTTTTGTTATCGGGCATGGCGCGATTTTATTGTTTCGGTTATCTATTGTTCGTTGATGCGAGTGATCGATCGGCTGAGAGTAGAAAATGAAAAATAGAGCTGCTTCTCGGTGAGCTCGTTGAGTGTTGTGGGCCGTTAAGTGTTAAGTATGATCCAAACTATTGGTGTCGAATAGTTTTAGAATCATTTTAAATTCATTATTTTTCTCGTGGCTGTGATGCATTGTCTAGATTTTCAGATTCATGATGGATTCTGCAGTTACGGCAGGACAACAGTTTGCAGACATGCACTGGTGGAATTATTGTTATCAATTCATATTATAATATCTCTTCGCTATATCTATACATATAAAAATGAATGTTTGTTTGTTAGTGACGCTATAACTCGAGAACGGCTGAACCAATCTTGACAGTGTCTTCGGATGATTTGTTTCTTTTTGTCCAACAAAGGTACAAAGAAAGAGAAAAGTTGGGAAATTTTCCAGGCAAAGTCAGAACATTGGAAAAAAAAAATCACATCTCTATATATAAAAACGAATGTTTGTTTGTTTGTGAAATTTCGAAGGAAAAGTCAGAAAATTGGAAAATAAAAATAGGCATTTTTCCATTCAAATTTATCAAATTTTGTTTGTCAAAAATGCTGAAAAATCAATAATAAATTATTTTTAACATTTTCTTCAAATTTCTTCCCTTTCAAACTAAACAAACTTCAAGAATTTCTAACAATCAGTTAATAGAACATCTTCATTTCAGATGCCAGTGCTGAATTGTCGCATTGAAAATGCACAAAACGTTGTTGTTTTGAATAGTTTCATTATGATATCTAACAGCACCGTAATCAACTCATGTCGGTCCGACAAGAAATCATACAAAAAGCAACAATTTTTCATGAGTTGGAACTTCCAAAGAAACCGACTTCAGTAGTCTAACATAATACACCAATTGATAACAGATTATCAATAATATGAAGTGACTGCCGATTGTCATACTTTTAGAAGCCAAAATTGCAAATATCCAAGTTCTCCAGAATCTCCAGTATGAAAATTAACTGTCCCTTTCAGATTGACTAAAACATTGGAGGACATTCCTGCAATTTAAAACAAAACGATGTTAATATAGAATACCGATTTATTGTGTGAACCGATTTTAAAGATATTGCAAGCAATAAATTAATGTTAGACGGAACCAATTCCGTTGGGTAAGCTAGTTATTTATATAAAATTTTATATGACATTCTACATTGATTTTATTTAATCATTATAATTACCATTTTTATCATTAATCGTATTCTGCCGTTCATCGCGATTAGGCGCCTTTTGGACTTTGTACGTGTGTGGTCCTTCACGTTTTTTCGCATCTTGCTCGAAAGTTTTGGTAAGATTCAGTTTCTTCGCCATATCTTGAACTGAACTGTTGAGATTCCTCTTGAAAGCTGGTAGTTTAAGCTTAGTGATGCTTAGCACTATACAGAGATCCATTTTTGCCACTTTTTCCTTTCGTATCGATGTTCGAAACGATCTTCGCAACGATTGCACATCTGCTAGTGAAGCTTACACAGCGTAAACAAATACACATTGAACTAATTCCACCCAAAATGTCAATGATGATGATGATGGTCCCGCCCTTACCCCTACAAAGGTTTGAGCTAGACGATTTTATCTCTAAGATAATTAATTTGGTAACAATTCAAACCAGTTATGCAAAAAAAAACGAACTGATTTCATCTACAGATATAAATTTCTTCAAAAGTATCCATTTGCTTCACAGCGACATAATTGTGAAAAGCTTTGATGTTAACCACAAAAGTTCGCAAGTATTCCCAGCGATCAAGAAATTCTGTTGCAATTCAGATCACAGAATCCAGTTAAAGGACATTATCCAAAGACAAGCCAATATCCGATCCTGCCCGCTACAAGTCAGAGGTTCCAACACTAATGAAACAGCCACCTTAGTTTTGGGCTGACCAAGGATATCCCCAATCAGGGAGATCGAGAAAATTTCCAAACCGAAAAATCCTCGACCGGCCCTAGTCAAACTTTTACTTTCAACCACAAAAGAATTGACGAAGAATTCCCCGACATTCAGCCAGACAACTCGCTACTATTTCATAGTACCATCTAAAGCATCAAAGGCCAATTTTTTTTAACGAATTTAAAAAGAAGTCCATCATATCTGTATACCGCGCGCGAGGCTCAAGCAATTGTAGACTACTTTCTTTTTTTTTTTTTTTTTTAACTAACACAACATTATACAAATTTCCATCATCATCATTGTGACGAACAAAATAGTGAGTATTGTAGTATTGTAAATGTGAAAAAATAAAATTGAAAAAATAAAATAGCCAACTCATTATAATCCGTTTGTAAAGAACTTCGTCAGATACATTCTTCATTTTTACAAAAAAAGCAACATAAATGTACAAGAAATGGTCTACACAAAATAATCTGTTTTGTAATAATAAAACATCGTCAGGTACAATCTTCATAAATATTGAAAAAAAAATACGCTTGCTGCTCAGAATACAGTTTTAACGTGTGAAATACATAGTCTTTTAAATTCTGAAAGTGTTGGTGCACGTTTAATGTGTCTTGGCATCGAATTGAAAACATTTATTCCTTTAAAATATAATGAGTTTTGTGAAGCACATGTCAAAAAATTCGGTGTTCTTATTTCATCCGCGTTTCTAGTATTATATCTATGAAAATCACTTCCTCTTTCAATTCGATCACACAAATATCGAGGAAGCAAACCATTAACTACTTTAAAAATGAACACCATAGTTAAATACACAATTCTTTGCTTCACTGATAGCCATTGTAAAGCGTCTAACATAAAAGTCGAGGAAGTGAATCTGTTACATCTTAAAATCAAGCGCATTATTTTATTCTGCAAACGCTGTAACCTCAATATTTGTGTTTGGTTGGCCAAGAATAAAATGGAAGGGCAAAACTCTAAATGAGGGGAGATGATTGATTTGTATAGCTGTATTTTACTGCAAGTAGTTAAATCGTTTTTTAATCGGCATAGAATTCCATACTTCTTGGCAATTTTCTTGATGACATTGTCAATGTGAGCGTTGAACTTTAGCTTGTCATCAATAATCACGCCAAGATATTTAATCTCCCGAACGCGATCAATTGCCTCATCATCAATCGTAACTGAGACATTCTCATTTACTCGATTCTGTGAAATTACCATAAATTTAGTTTTACTTATATTCAATTTCAATTGCTTACATTTCAACCATCTACTTAGAAAACGCAAATCTTCGTTCAAATGGGTAACGGCTTCATTTAAATCTTTAGCTGCAATGAACAACACAGTGTCATCTGCAAACAGATTAATGTCACAAAATCGTAAAACACGTCGCATGTCATTAATATACATAATAAACAAAAGGGGCCCTAATACACTTCCCTGGGGCACACCAAGGTTATTCCCCACGGGACTGGAAACAGAATCATTAAAAACAGTCCTTTGAGTTCTGTCAGACAAATAGCTTTCAAACCATCTGTATGCAGTACTCGAAATTCCAAAGCGCTTTAATGCTTTCAACAACAAGGGCCTAGAAATTGTTTCAAAAGCGCGTTTCAGATCCAAAAAAACAGCAAAAATTGTTTGTCTACTCTCTAAGTTATCTTTCCATTTTGCTAATACTAAATTTAACGCGGTTTCACAAGAATGGCCTTCCCGGTAGCCAGATTGTTCCGAAATCAACAAAGAGTTACTATTCAAATATTGTAACAACTGGCCTTTCACAACAAGCTCTAAAATTTTCTCTAATGTGTGCAACATGTTGATAGGACGAAACTCTTCGGCTTTAATCGTCCCAGCAACCTTTTGAATCGGAACAACCAACGATTCTTTCCACACTTCAGGCACGTGCCCAGTTTGCAATGATTCATTAATAAGGTCCAGTAAAGTGTGACCAATGACATGAAAGCAATCTTGAATAACTCTAGCATTAACATTATCTACTCCAGCCGATTTTCCTAAGGAAAAGCAAATATTTCTAAGCTCATCTATTGTGATCGGGTGAAAACTTTCAAATCTACAATTAATATTAACTGGCTGGTTTAATTCATCAGGTTCATCGACCAATTCAATTGATTGGTTGATCAATGAAACGCTATTGACGAAATAATCATTAAACTTAGACGCAATTGCTTGTTCAGACTGTTCTATTGTGCCTTCAAAAGTTATGGACCGCGGTCTGCAATTGCTAGGTTTCAATAATGATTTCAAAATTTTCCATAACTCTCTGCTGTTGTTTTGATGTTGATCAATTTTCCTCTGTATATATTCACAACGAGTTTTTTTAATGGATTGTGAATATTTATTCCGCGCGATTGTGTACTTATTCCAATGATTATCACTATTAGATCTACAAAACTTTTTGTGCAATTTATCCCTCTTACGTTTAAGACGTAAAAGATCCAAATTGTACCAGCTGTTCGAGTTCTTCAAAGAAACAAATTTTTGTTCAACTAGCTTATTTGTACACGTTTTCATGGTATTAGTAAGAACAGCTGCAGACTCATCTAAACTACCGCTCGCGATTGGAAAATCCACGCTTCTCTGAACAAGGTTAGAAACAGCCTGTTTTGAATATTTCCTCCAGCATTTCAATTTCACAAAATCATCGCTATTATTCAAGTTATTCTCAATTACGTTAATACCTACTGTCTCATGATCGGTTATTTTCAAATCAGTTTCGACAACTGAACAAACAGAATCAAAGTTAGAATAAACATGATCAATCAAAGTTCTACTGTGCCTGGAAATTCGCGTATATTCATCTACCGTTTGTCTCAAATTGAAAAAGTTAGCTAAATGCTTCAAATGATTCGAATTATTATTATCACGCCAATTTATATTGAAATCACCAGCAATTATATTTAATTTACTCGAATCAAGAAATACCTCAAGCCAGTTCTCTAAAATTTCAATAAAACGCTGGTCACTAGAACTGGGAGAGTGATATAAAACACCATAGTTACCCATCATCATGCCACGTACAACTGTTATGCCCAAGAACCAGTTACCATCAACCATTTCGTTGTGGCGAAGATTGAATTGAACTGATTCTTTGACATAAATAGCAACACCGCCAGTATGTCTAGAATGTGATAAACAAGCAGCAACATTATATCCCGGAATGCAATATTGATCAAAGGCTTCAGTTTCAACAATGTGAGTTTCTGCTAACAAAACCAAAAGTGGACGTTTTTCTTCTACAATCTGACGTAATGCTACGTAGTTTGTGGACAACCCCGCAATATTGAAATACAAAAAATTAAATTGATTACCATTCTGCCTGGAACTCGGTTGCTATTTATTGAAACGCAAGCTGCTTTTCTTTTGTTCAAAAAGTCTCTTGTACACCAAACATTGAGAGCTAAATGCGGCATGGTTTACGTCCAAGTTAAGTTTACGTTCTTTATTCATTTTCAAACAATTAACACATTTCAAAACAGTTGACGTACACTCCGATGTCTTGTGGTTTTGACTACACCGAGAGCATGTATCACAGTTTTTGCAATCAATGCTCTTATGTCCAAATTCTCCACATTTGAAGCATCTCAGAACATTAATGTCAGGATACACAAAGCACCGATCAAAATCTACATTTACTTCATTTGCTTTTAACATACAGTTATATGTATCCAAATCGACTTCAATTACCGCACTAAACTTGTTGTAAATGAACCGTGGATTTTCGTAAACTCTAACTACTTTTACATCATTTATTGCGATGTTTTCATTTTGACTTTTCAAATAGTCTATTAAAACATCGGAGGATAATTGACGGCTCATGCCCACTACTTTCAATCTTGGCACCGACGTGGGAACAACAGCACTATAATTTTCACCCAGATTGCTTTCAATACCATTTTTCACATTAGTTACATTTGCTCCGATGGCACATTCAACAATAATGGCACCATCTTTTCCATTCCCTAAAATTACTAATTTTGTGTGTTTTTGGATCTAATTTAGTTTTAAAAAAATTACGAGTATCATCGCAAGCTTGTTTGGACTCTTTTGGTTTGATCACAATGACCGGACGAGCCTTACGATTGCTTTTTTTTACTATTATTACCTTTAATATTACTATTTTCTTTACTTTTATCATTTACATTTTCATTTCGCCTCTTTACGACATCCGCAAAAGTTGCGTTGCCCTGAAAAACATCATCTATTGCATCGTTATCGCTTGTTTGAATTTTACGCTTTTTGCCAATTTGCAACAGATCGGATTCGGAATGAATAGCCTCAGACCGCGCGCGGGCATTATTCATTACAGCTGCACTATTTCGCGTATTAATCTCCAAAACTGAACTTGTCATAGCATCAAATTTCTCACAGATTATTTTATCAAAAGACTTATTTATACTCTGTCTCAAATGTTCCATCCCGTTTTTCAACGCGTTGTCTATTTGGGCAGAAATTTGATCTCGCATGCAAGTGATCGAGTCCGAAAGTTTTTTCATCCCTTCCTCCATCCGCTTAGCATCCGAGATCGCATCTTCTTGCCCACCACAACACTGGTCTGATAGACAATCTACACATTTAAAGCAAAGGTTTGCATTATCGGTCACAAGCTTTGCCGTTCCCTTCGTAAGTGGTGTACACTACGACTACACTAGAAAATACCCAACGGGTAAAAAGTTACAACCATGTAAAAGTTGTGCAATTTGATTCCGTACAACCTTTACATTCTCGTTAAAACAAGTCATTGTTGCAGAGTGAAAGAATAACGGGTGCATCAATCGTGAAAGTTATCCCATGTTTTTAGGTACAAACAGTGAATATTTGACACACTAGTTATACGTCATTATATGACATCACCTTTCTAATGTGTTAATTTCAACAGTTGTTGAATAATATTGTTTGATAGTTGAATTGATAGTCGCAAAGATTTACAACTGATTGCTGCTCAGCATCTTGAAAATCGATCGAGAAGTAATGCAGTAGTTGTCTACATTTTTCAAATTTTCATTTGGCACCCTACCCTTGCTGTAAGACGTAGTTTACATAAGTTTTCATGTGAATCATAATTTCAATTGGATACACCTGGAGTAAAAATTGTTCCAGACAAACCAATCCCTTCCTATACGACAAAGCCTGCAACATTTCAATTGTACTGTCGGAGAAAAAGATAGCATTTCAGGGTATTCTCTTGCACTGACAGCCCACAACCCCATCGTGGACGTTTCACTCTGTTCATTTCATTATTAGCAAACCCCTTTTTTTCGCATCTCGGATTGCTAGAGTTCCTCAGATCTGCTCTGCCGCAACGAAAAATGCGCCTACCTAAATTAAAAATAAAGCCTAAATCAAACTGTAATTGAATCGGAGCATTTTTCTTTGTTTGTCCCTTCCCATTCCCCTCGCTCGCTGTCCATGGAAAATGCTTTTGCTGCGCACCCCCTTCACAGACACTGGAAATACCTGGAATCCGACTCCTTCATGAATTCAATGATCATTACTGCTGCGAAGAACCGAACCTGAACTTTATTACAACTTTCTTTGCCTACTTTTTCGACTCATTTAGCGATAATGAATATTTTCTTACAACTGGTGCCTCTACGGTTTTGTAGGATTTAACCACTCCGTAATGATAAGCAGCGCGATGTGGTGTGGGGCGGTTGATGAAAAATATTTCTATCTGTTCATTAAGTTTGCGTCTCTACAAAGAGCAATTATAACTCATTTGAGGCGAGCGTGCTGCCGTTTTCCCTCTTTGTGTAATGGCCAAAAACCAGGATCAGGACGGTTGGCGGCCGGAAGGATGGGGAGTGGGGGGTAAAATCCTCACCTTTTTGCTTCGTCTTGCCGATGGTGGTTCAGCAGATACAGTTCCTCCTTGCTGTTAATCAAATATACGAACATTCGAAGAGTGCGAGAGCTATCCTGTTTCAATTTCATCATTCACCCTCATAATTTCCCATCCGCTCGGGGAATGGCTATTTTTTTTCTTTCTTTTGAAACAAAAAAAAACTTCCTTCTTGTTCAAACAGGATAGGAAACTGATAAACAGCTTCACCCCCAAAAGATTTCCGTTTTTTTTTTTTGCGGGATCGGTTCGGTGAGCTGTGAGTATTGAAAATGAAAATAATTTGATATTATTAATCATAAAAAAGTGTACGCAAAGCAAAATTAATAAGAAGTGATCCGACGAAGGCGAAAAAAAGCTAAACAAACTTCGAATTGGTGATGCGCCTTGTTTATTTAATTAATTATAAAAAGATAATAAAAAGGAAGAAAGCGGACAAACGATGCGATCAGAAGTCTGCGTCGAGATGACGGTGGATTTTTTTCTTTCTGTTCCGTTCTTCATCTCTGGTCGCACAGGTTCCCGCTTCGGATGTGATGTGGACTATCTCCGGTGGCGGCGAGGAAACCCATCTGATGAAGTCTTTGAATGCAGAGAAATGCTGCCTCGTGAAAATGAGCAAACAAAAAATAACTTTGATTAAATTTCTTTCCATTCATGTCGCGTGTGGCGTCGCGAAAGTTGTGATTGTATCAAATGTATTGGTGTTTATGGGTTGATTAGTGTGGTTTATTTTCGAAGGAATATTTTAATTAAAATTCATTTGATCGGTTGACCAAAAGCGCTGAAGCTATATAGATAAACTTCATAACTTTCCCGTATTCATCTACTTAGAAAGGATTACAATAATCGTTTTTTTTACTTGTTCAATTATTTGGAAGGCTCAATTGCGTTAGCTTTATGGAGCCGATAATTCATTGATTTTTGTATAATGTCATGACTTAATACTAGGATTAGTACACGGAAACAAATCCGCTCCCAAAGATGGTCAAAACGACTCATGATATCATGAGCCTAGAGCATTTTCACTTTATGAAAATACACCATGATTTGGGTTCATGATATCATGATTAATGCTCCCATAACGCACCGAGGCGTTATGAATTGTATTGCTTAAAGGAAATCATGAATCTGAATCATGATATCATGAGGCACTGCTCTTCAAATCACGATTTAAGTGATGACCTTGGCTCATGATAGCGGATGCGCAAAGACTATGATTCCGGGCTTTTTTTAGGACCATGAATCCAAGTGATGATTTTCTCATTATGAATCATGAAATCGGGTGTGCAAAATTATAATATTATGTTGTTCATGAAACTAATTTTTTGATATCCATTAGAGATTAATACATTTGTTGTTATTTAAATTAAATTTTAATTAATTGTTTTAATCATCTACACATTGTTGCAAGTCCCGTGTACTTTTTGGAAGTTCCAATATAGACGCCGGGATTTTAAAAAGATATGTCTGTATGAACATCCATAGTGGTTTGCAGTCCGGCGTATACTGTAGATTCAGCACGTATGTTATCTGCATGCATATGCACACATCATGCAGAATATTGTCGGCAATATACTCCGCACCACCGAAAATCACCATTATCGCCATCGTCCCTCTATCCGGGCCCATTACGACTATCTGGTGCCACACTGCCAAATTTCTCCTTAAGCGATTGAAGTCGCTGCTCGATTCTGTCCTCTATGTCACCTGCCGTCTATATAGAAGAGAAAACAAAGTATGTTAATTTAAACCCGAGGTGATGATTCGTCACAATAATAAAGAAATCTTCAAAGACAATTTAAATGAAAATTACCTATCAGAATAGAAAAAATAGCATTTTTTTTATAGGAAACTACGTTTTTTTTTAATTTGAACAAGCTTTTTGCATTGATTGTACATAGATTTTATTTTAATTAGAAATTGATACCAAAACCTTAAAGTTGAATACTTCAAATTAGTTTCGAAGGCAGATCGCCTTTCGGCCGTCAGACAAAGTATGAAGATGAGATGGAGGATTTGTTACTTCTTCAATGAAACACTTTCCAACGTCGTAATCTTCTGGGTCTATTATGTACGCATCTAAATGTTCGTCGATCTGATAGTTTTTATAAATATGGCAAATAAAAGTAATCAAGCTTTCGCTCTTAATAATATGGCGTACTTCGTTGATAGAATAGTTTTGGCGTTCAATAATCAAAACACTTCCTGACATGATTTTAGTTTTTCCTAACATAACATACTCCAATACTTGCACGATGGCACTCTCATCTTCTGAAATCAGTTTATGTGAAAAGGGTATATTTACAAGTTTGATGAAAAACCCTGTACCCTCGTTGAGTTCCAACAGTCCAATATTTTTCTTGTTTATCATCACGTTGTAAGCCATTCTAAATTGATCCTTAATAGCGATGGTCATAGCAATATTTTTCCTTGACGCTGTTGTTGTTGCGGTTGTTTTGAAGTACTTGTGCTTCATTCCCGGAATGAATGTTGAAGTAAAACGGGTCCATTCGATGGCCAGTGGGTAGTGGGTCAAAAAATGGGCCTATGGCTTCAGGTGTTTCTTAAACAATGTTTGGTACTGGATTAATGTGTCGTTGATCAGGTCTTTTAGTCTTTTCAACTCGATCGATGTAAATTATGGTTTCATTATATGTAGTTGTTCCAATTCTAGTTATATTTACCAAAAATCTTCACTCTTCTGTCTCTGGTACCAGATCACCGATCATCAGTGTTATATTGTCCACAAAACACTTCATTTGAGAGGCGGACGTCTTGAATTTGCAAGCCTCTAAATGTTCTTGTTTTATTTCCGGAGAAACAACTTTTTGTTGGTTAATGTCAAAGTCGAAACGTTGCACTCGTTGCTTTAAGATGTGTAAAGATGTATATCGTTTGGAAATAAACTCCGAAATACAGCTGGCAAGGGCATCATGGGTAAATCCTTCGTAGAAATCGTGCATGCAATCGACAATCTTGAGGTCCGTGACGTGAAAGTTTGGAATAGTGTTAAACACTGAGTTTTTATCGTATTCTTGTTTCTGAAAATCTCCGTTTCCGTTTCCAGCACCATGTTGTATGACTCTTCAGTGCGGTACAATGCTGCATCGCCTACCGTGCATTTTCTCATGTTGCTCAGGTCCATAGAACAAATCCTGCAAGGGTGATTTGCTACAAAGGACTTACTGTAGTCCAAGATGCTATTTAGTCCTAGGTTGTCTCCTCGCAAGCTTCCAAATAAGAAATATATATCGCTGTCTATGTATACGAGTTTTTACGGGCGTTTCTTCCAGGTGGATAATTTCTTCAATCAAGGTATGCAGCACGTCTTCGTACAGTAGGGACTTTTCAATCGCTGAATAAATACTTAAAACCCTGCATACAAATTTGCATAGCATTAGGAACAGTTCTCATGTTTGGTTGAAATTTTTGTTTGATATGCATGGAAGCCAGAGAGAGGAGGGGTCTCAAACCACCAGAGAAACATTTCTTGCCTCCAAAAAGCCCCACATGCCAAGTTGGTTCCATTTACTCGATTAGTTCTCGAGTTATGCAGAAATTTGTATTTCATTTGTTTTGGAGCCCCCCCCCCTTCCAGAAGGGGGAAGGAATTCGAACTATCATAGGATCCTTTTCCGGACCTAAAACCCCTACATACAAATTTGAATAGCAGTAGGGATAGTTCTCATGTTTGGTTGAAATTTGTGTCTTGAAGGAAAGAGGAGGGGTCTCGAACCACTATGCAAACATTTCTTGCCTTCAAAAACTCGCCAATGCCAAATTTGGTTTCATTTGCTTGATTAGTTCTCGAGTTATGCAGAAATTTGTATTTCATTTGCATGGGAGCCCCCCTTTCTAGATGCGGGAGGGGTCTCAAGCTAACAAAAGATCCTTTCTCGAACCTAAAACCCCTGCATACAAATTAGCATAACAGTAGGGACAGTTCTCATGTTTGGATGATATATGTGTTTCATTTGTTTGGGAGTCCCCCTTTTCAGAGTGAGGAGGGGTCTCGAACCACCAAACAAACATTTCTTGCCTTCAAAAACTCCCCATGCCAAATTTGGTTTCATTTGCTTGATTAGTTCTCGAGTAATAACGGAATTTGTTTTTCATTTGCATGAGAGCCCACCTTTCTAGAGACGGGAAGGGACTCTAACTATCATAAGAGCCTTTCCCCGCCCCAAAAAACCCTCCATGCAAAATCCCACGCCGATCGGTTCCAGCATTCGATTCTATAACGATTCTGACAGACAGACAGAAATTCATTTGGATAGATTTTTTTCAATGAGCAAGAATAGGCTTACCTTGTACACGTTCGTGCAAGATTATTATTCAACAAGTAACGAATATCATTGTTGATGTTTTCGCATGGTGGCATTGCTGTTATTTCACTACATTACAGATGTTTCCCTATAAAAGATGATTGTAAAATCTTGAGGCAGTTTTATGAAACTGATCTAAAAGAATCAATGGGCGTAGGTAAGAAATTCATACAAAACTTTATGAAAATAAAATTGTTTGCGTTTAGGATGCTTCATAAGGCAGAATTTATGAATTCCAAAATAATTTTTCTATCAGTGTACTTCAAATTCCCACCCATTTTCCCATCCTTTAAATTGTTATTCCTATTAACCTCGAGATGGTCGCGAGTAATCGGGTCTATCCTCCTAACTTTAGTTTTAAGATAACTGATGAATGTAAATATGAAAACTTGGCTCTGTAAAGTTGATTCGATTGAGCCTATACAAATAGATGATTTAATAAAAAAAACCACATGCAACAATTCTGCTAAAGACTGTAGAGGTTTATCACTTGAAACAACATCAATTCCTCCAATTAGTGAAAATCCCATAAGCTGAGGGTACCGTTTTTGCGGTTAGCCCGATTAAAATTGAGACAGCAAAGAACGAAACCGAAAAGATCGGTACCGGACTGTTTTTCTATATTTTTGCTCATCAATTTTTCTCACTTACCGGTATTTGAGCGGACACAGGATGGCGACGGAACGCACGAAAAATTCCTTCTCACCACCGTGACCTATCGGACGGTACGAATGCAAGCACTGAGTTCATATAAATAATCCTTAATTCAAAACCGATTGATTGCTGAAGAAAGAATTAAACAATGATTTTCTGAAACCTTAGCCTTCAACAAGCTGGACGATTTTTTTAAATTTATTTTCCGTCGGCCTATTTCACGTGGTGACAATCACCGACATAGGAGACGCTCACCACCTGACCTAACGACTCTGACTATGAACCGGGACAACGACTTTCTCCTCGAAGGAGACGCGATTAAGACTCTTCGCCTCAGAGACCACCACACGACATCACCGACCACTGGACGATGTTGATGCTAATTTCCGAGGGGCTGCTATGGGTTTTGAGAAATTACGTTTGAATCTCTGTTCCCCTCTTTGTATAAAAATCCATAAACGTCGTTTTAAATAAGTTGTCGAGCATTGTTTGACAATTCACTTACCTGCTGGAGCGGAGATGAAACTAGATGGAACTATTAGAGGCAACTGCCTGACGGGTAACGGGTATTGTGATGGAAAAAATCTAAAAAAGAAAACGAATACTAAGTTATATAAAGTCGGCAGCAAACAACTTATTCTTATATATCTTTTCTGATCCATTTTTCTAACTTACCGGAACTTGCACGGGCACGGGATGGCGACGGAACTTCTCACTACCGGGAACTATCTGATGGTACGAAAGCGAGCACTGAGGTATTCTGTTGGAAAAAAAATCGAAAAAAACGAGCACTGAATTCAGTAGTAAACAACTTTTTCTTTCATATTCTTGCTCGTTAATTTTAATCACTTAGCGGTACTTTAGCGGACACGGGATGGCGACGGAACGCATGCATTTCTAAATAAAACAACTTAAAATCAACTCTTTGAAACCACCTTGAAACACTTTGAAATTGCACCTCCGAACGCGAACGATGCTGAAACATGTTTGAGCACGTTTCGACAGATACACATAACGCTGGCAGTGGTCATGATTTCTGGTTCATGAAAATGGTTCCATGATACGCAAATCGTGAAAACTGGATCAGATTTGTTTCCGTGTCGGACTTGGGGCGTTCACTCGCGGTTTACCCGAGGTTAAAACAGGTGACATTTTATTTTTGGGATGGGTTGGAAAGAGGAACATGGAAATAGGATTCTTTAGTCTCATCAGCTAGTTGTCGCCAGCACAATAACTTGGTGCGAAATGGTCAGGGCTCCCTTTTGTATTCTACCGGATGTGGTTACCATTGGGCGACGATGAGACTCCTCAGATGTCGGAACAAAACAAACACAAACTAATGAATAAAGAACAACAAAAATACAAGCAGATTGAATTCTTATACAGCACAGATCGCGAAATCCCAACACATCTCTTATAGGAACATAAGGTTGTCTTCCTGGGCCTCTAGGGTATTCAATAGTTGCGTTCTGGCGGCGTAATTATCAGTTGCATTGCCAGACTGCGTGATCGATGTCATCGTAATGTCATCGATGTCATTCCACCGGCAAAGATTGCTGTCCACGAGTTAATTCGAAAGAGATTTGCATCTAACTGGTGGTAGGTTGGACACAAGATCTCACTCATCACACGGATGAGATCACGGCTAACGTGCGGGTCCTTAAACCACGTCTCGATGAAACAATGAAGGAATGATAGAATGATAACAGCCGTCGCTAGATTTCCGGTGTCCCAATCGGATTGCCAACTCGAAAGGTACTCTGACGTACTAAATGGTAAAATTCACCGTATGAAATTTGTCTATCATACAAATCGCTTCTTGAGCGTCACCTTTGCGAGCGAGTCCGCTTTCTCATGTTGCCTGGGATTGAGCAATGTAAAGGGACCCATTACAGAGGTGATCAAATATGCGTCTTTCGATCAGCACACTCATCTGTTCCATAGTTTTGAAAGGAAATGAGATGAGTGTTTACTAGGTTTCATCGACCGAAGGCTTCAAATCGAACTGAGGCTGTCCGAGAAGATGAAGTAATGGTCTGCGGGCAAGTTGGAAATCATCCCCAATGCGGAGATTGATTGCTGCTAGCTCAGCAACATAAACAGAACAAGGTTCCTGAAGTTTGTGGAAGGGTTTTCATTGAAGACACCGAAGCCAGTGGATCCATTAAGGCAAGAACCATCAGTGAAAACCTTTTTCAGATTGACGTGTTGGTACATTTCAGTAAAAATACGCTGAATGATAATAGAACGAAGTTGATCCGGAATCCCATGAGTTCCTTTTTCATGGAAAGATCATAATGAATTGAGGAACTGCTATAGGTAATAAGTGAGGCGCGGGTTGGAGTATAGCAGAGAAGACAAATATCCGACGATATGTAGTGGTGGTAAATTCTCATAAATCAGATTGCTTAACATTTCTTCAAAATTGTCCATTACAAATGCGTTTTCACTCCACATTTGATTAATATTCTGAGCAAGCTCCCAGAACCGATTCTGGAGGGTTTCACGCCTGCTAGAACTTCAAGACTCATATTGATGCGTTGGTGCATACAGCCAAGAGCAATACGCAGACAACGATATTGAATTTGTTCCAATTTTATAAGGTGACGTTTTCTTGCCGAGAGAAAGCAAAAGAGCCATACTCTAGAAGAGAGAATAGTTCTAGGGTTCTTTTTTCCATTAGGGTGAATCCACAATTGAGAGATTCTCTCTGGGCTCAACTCTCTTTCATTCATTACAGTGCCATTAAACTTTAAATAAATCAGGTGGTCATTGAGGTTTCTCGTGAGAGTTTCTGGACAAAATTTCGCCAATAACCGCGTTTTTTTGCTTTGATAAGTTGTTTTAGCTGTGTTTCAAGCTTTGAATATTACTGTGTGGAAGTTGAATATAAGTGAGTGGAAGCTCGCTTTCAAAAGCTTTGAAAGCGTCGGATTTTTATAAATACAGATGTTGGCATACCGCTCAATGCTATTGCGGTGTACCACCGACGCGCCTCCCGGCGCAGCATTTTGAATTCGCGCACTTCGTGCAGCAAGCCAGTCGTTGTATAGTTAAAAAAATGAGTGGGGTTGTGTACAAGACACGACCGGTTGACGTAGACTACGTTAAACCATGTGATGCATTATAATGTCAGGGAAGTTGGCGTTAAAGGAATTTCAATTATTCGTGCGAGGCCGCTTACCCTTACCGATAGAAGCAGTTTAAGTCACAATATGACGGTGCTGCTCTTATGGGACAATAGACCAGCGTTTTGAAGCCAGTTAAGTAAGAAAATTCTATTGTACGCTCTTGAGATGTTTTTAGTGGCCCTAGAAGTTTTATGAAGTCAGTATGTAAGAAAATTCTCTTGTACACTCTTTATAACTCTTTTGGTGGCCCTGAAAAGGGCCTTTTGATTAAATGATGACACGGTCACGGTTGCACGTTTTACTATGGACTATCTTTAAGGCCTAGAAGATAGTTGAGGTTCTTTTAAGGAATTTAAAATTATTAAATTCATGATAGTTTTAGTCATTCTTATAATCATAACCACTATGACATTACTAAATGTTTATTCGTATGTCATACTGTGCCTTAATGGCCTGCATCTCGGAATTCTTACCATCGCCGGAACCATCAATAATGTTTTGCATCGTTTGGGGGATTTCAGTAACGACAGGCAGTAGAGGAAATTCTATAATACGCACATACAAACATATATTTTGACTTATGCCTTGTCTCCTTTTCAACATTCACCATTTAAATACCATACCATTCGGATCATTTGTATACAATCTGAGTTGTAGTATGCCTTTGCATAATTCAACTTCAAAGATTCAAGAATTAGAATTTGGGCAATTTTAGCAATTCTGGATTTCAAGGGTAATAATAAACATAAACTCTAGAATTCAAATTACGATAAAATTCGTTATTAGAAAATATCCGACAGGTTAGTGATTGTTATGAAAACACAATAATCAATTGCAACATTTTCAAATGTGTAGCGTCTCTTAAAATGTTCAAAGTTTAGGAAGTTTTATCAAACAGAATATAACAAAAATTATCTTGCAGTTGTTGTAAGGTTATATATAAGTATATAGGGTACATGTCCCTTGGCTCTGTCGATTATGTAGCGCACGATTACAGTTTTAACTATAACTCATACAATAATTTAGCTAGTAACGATATTCAACTAGTTATACCTTGCTAAGACATGCTTAATAAGGCGTTTGCTGTACTGGACCATGAAAAGTCACCAACTAACATTATTGAGTCGAAAACTTTCGAAGGATATCATTAAAAATACTTGTTGGAACGAATTTCAGTAAAGTTTGTTTATTTCATCGCTCCGGGCATTTATTTATATTATCGCTTCGGGCATTCAGCTATATTCGATATACTATACTGGAATATAAAGCTACTTTATAACATCTCAATGAATTTCTCATGTGATCAATCGGCCATTCCATTTCAAAACATAAAAATTCCACTTTATTCATTTGGTTATATAGGTATTGGTATGAATAAGCCCTTCGAAAATACACAACCGCTCACTCTTACTTTTCCATTGAAAACTTTTATAATCTACATTTACTATGTGATGAATACATTAGGCCATAGTTGGGAATATAAGGTTAAATGCGTTACCTAAAATATGGTCTATGGTTTTCTTGTGAAATTATTATTCATGTTACTATGCGAATGTCAGGTAAATTAGGGAATCCATTATGGTTTAAACGTTAAGGAAATCGAAATATATATAAATATATTAGATCTCGCAGAAGAAAGAAAGTGAGTTTTATAAAATATCATTATTCTTTGCAATGGGTATGGGAGAAAAGGTTGGTTTAATATATGATAAATTCTTACAAATATAAAATAAACACCTGAGAAAATTATCACGCATTAAAACATGTTCAGCGCTTTAGTTGTATCGATATCATTTGAAGGTTCATATGATGTATAAGCACGCGGCGCATGTCATCACCAGAATACAATTAATACTATGTTAAAATTTATTAAGACAGGAGCAATAACATGAGAGATATTCAATTGCTATGATGACATGCTCTTTGTTAAATTGATTTAAGGTGAATCGCTGCTCCATGTATGTTTTCCTATCTTTTATCTCGCTCTCGCAACTCACCTTGCTATTTCAAATTGATAAATCTCGATTGTTAGTGAATGAACATCGAATCGAACTCTATCAAAATGCTCACAGCAAGTAAGCATACAAACTGATGTGATTAAATTTTCAATATCTAGTACCGACTCAGATTTATATCAATTTTAAATGTTGAGGTAATGACTGTCATCACGAATGATTCAGCATGAGCCCTTAAATTTAATAAATATCAATTTCCTACCTCGAGTTGAAGGACCTTCTCCAGCGTCCCAACTAGTTGTTGGCAACGCATTACCTCTTGCTGCTTTCAATTTCGCCCGATCACTACGAGCTCGCTCGGCATCGGTGCATGGTCGTTTCGGAGGATTTCCCGTATTTTCGCTCTTTATGCGCTTCCTGAATCTGCGCAAGCGTTCTGGATCAAATCGGTTTGGCATTCTCACTTTCACTGTTTCTCAAAAAGTTTTCTTCCTAGAGGTAGGACTCTATCCAACGCGAATCGTTAACACAACAGAACAACTGTTTATAACACTACTAATTGGAATTTACAGAGAATGTTGATTCGGAATATTATGTTCGACATCAAAAATGGTGTCCGTGATAGGAATTTGTGTGATTTAGTTATGCGACGAAGGAAAACAAGTTTTGCTAATACCACTGGCTGCCAATCGACAATTTGAAACGAAAATCCCAATCAAACAAACTCTCAAGCTGAAATTTTAAATTGACAGTAGCAAAGATGGATTTGTATCTGGTAGCATTTATTGATTCATCGCGGGTTGCGCCAACCAGCCAAAATTTTCCCGACAGCTCGCCCTCCATGCAGGCGTTTTTGCAGTTGCGAATTGGCACTATATTAGGCGCACAAACCAAACGAAATAAAAGTTTAATTCTTTTTAAACAACTCTTTTGATTTAATTGGTTGTCCTCAAAGGGACAGATTATCAATTAATGGATAGCGCCAACCAGCTGGGTAAAATTTTTACCGACGGCACCGAACTTAATTCAAGATTAGTTCATTCTTGAATAATCAACTCTTTATTTGAATTAATTGTCCTTAAAAGGACAGATTATTTCCACCTTCTGCTGACTGCTACTCGCCCTCAAGGACGCTTTCCCCAAACAGCAGAGTTTTCGAAGTCGCGACGAAACAATCGCCACGATGAGGTAAGATGGCGGCTTGCACAAGACCGACGCGATTGTACGCCCTCATAATCCGCCATTTTACCTCATCGCGATGATCGCTGTTTGAGAGCCTTGCTACTTTCCACCACCAGCTGCCTCTGCACCAGCTCCGCTGCCCGTACAAATGAAGGCTCCACCAAACTGCAGCAATTTTAGCCACCGCGGCAGCGGTCGCGGTGGAAAAATCGCCGCTGTGAGATTACATGGCGGCTTATCGGAGCGCACAAACCAACGCGATGCGTATTTTAATCGCGTTGGTTTGTGCGCTCCCATAAGCCGCCATGTATCTACAGCGGCGATTCACCGCGATTTCCTGCCGCGTAATAAATTGCTGCAGTTTGATGGAACTTCGTTAGTACGGCGCGGCGCTGGTGAAGCTGTGTGATGAAGCAGCAGCTCTCCCAAACAGAGATCGTCGCGATGAAGCACAAATGGCGGATTAGAGGGCGCACAATCGCGTCGAATTTGTGCAAGCCGCCATCTTACCTCTTCGTGGCGATTGTTTCGCCGCAACTTCGAGAACGCTGCGGTTTGGTGGAACCTTGAAGCGGCTCCCTGCGACCAGCTCCTGCGACCTGCTCTCTGCGACCAGCTTCCTGCGACCAGCTCCTGCGTCTAGCTCACTGCGACCAGCTACCAGCGCTCCCTCCGCACAGCTTCAATGCTGCCAAACGACTGAAGCAAATTTTTTCCCTAAGTGTGCTTTTTATGCCGTTCTCAGCTGCGTGCGAGACGTACATGGAAAGTCGAATGACGCTGGTTGGTTAAAGTCCTCTCTAACACAAAAGAAGAAGATGATGCAAGACGTTCCTTGCTTCGATTTGAAATCTGTGATAGGAAATTTGGTAAATTTACTCTGCAAAATGACATTATAAGACATCACCTTATATTTGCGTTATTTTCAATGAGTTTACTATTGATTGAGAAAAATGTTTGACAATTGAATTGGAGCGCGGTAAAATTTCCGACCGATTGAAGAAGAAATCATGTAAATCTATCGTGGATTTTTCGAGTTATTCGCGTACAAAACGTACGGTTTTCGTGACGGTCGCAAAATTTTAGATTTCATTTGACACCCTACCCTTGCCGTAAGACGTAGTCTGCGTCAAAAGAACACTTCATTCCAAACACAAAACGAACAAACACGTTGTATCCTGTTTTTCTTTCCTAGTAAAAAATAAAAGTTGATATTGTTATTCCGGTCCGAGACGAGTTTTATTTCGGTTTTTCCTTCGCGAAATTCTGTGGTGTTCGCCGATTTTAGTCTAGGGTCCAACAAATGGTCCTTCTGCGTCGGATTTGTGAAAAGTGAACCGTGAAAAAATGGCCAAGTTGCTCGGTCACAGGAACGCCCTTCTGGCGCAAGTGAAGTGGGAATTCGCAGCGGCGGAAAAGCTTCACGAGCGGAAGGCATCTTTTGGGGAAGCAACCAATCGACTGCAGCAGTTAGCGGAACTTGCTAAAACTTCCGGCAAACGCAGAGCGAAATTGAGGAGGAGCAAACCGATCCGGAAGCGATAGCAACAGCGTTCGGGAAGAGTGCTTTTCTTGCTACTACCGCACAAAGATACCATCGAACAATATTTGAACCAATTAAGAGGCACCGGTCGGGAAGAGGATGAATTTTCTAATACTAGTGACAGAACGATTGCTGGTTCCTGCAACGACCTCCGTGAAGCGATGCGGATGCTACTGGAGACACAGCGGGCGTTGGTGTTGAACCAATCGGCGGCGAACAGTAACGTAATGCAGATGAGAGACGACATTAATTCAGCTAAAGATGGCGAGCAGGTTCCGAACCGTGCACCTCTGAATGTGAAACTTCCTACGATCAGCGTGCCCACGTTCCACGGTGATAGGAAACCGTGGCAATCTTTCAAGGACATATTTGAAACGACAATCCATTGTCGGACCGACATACGGAATTCGGTGAAGATGCAGTATTTGGTATTGTTCTTGGACGGTGACGCGAAACGATTGGTGAATTCGTTTCCAATTTCCGATGCCAATTACGTCGAAGCCTGGGAAGCACTGAAAAACTACTACGACAAGAAAACGTTTACTATCTTTGCACTTGTTCGTGAGTTTGTCGACGAGCCGGAGATTCGCAGTGTCACTGCGGCCAATTTGCGGAAACTTGCCAGTACCTCCGATGAGGTAGTTCGGCAGCTTTATGCCTTGGGCGATGAATTCAACACTCGTGATCCGTGGCTGATTCATCTGCTGTTGGAAAAATTGGACAGCGAAACACGGTCTCTGAGGGCGCAAAAAATGTTGATGAGGAGAACCCTACCTTTGAGGATTTCCTAAAATTTCTGGATGATCGGTGCGATGGCTTAGAGACGTGTTCGGCGTTCAGCAAGAAGGTGGTAGCAGAAAGTTCGAGCAAAGGAGCCGTGAAGAAAGTGCCTCACTCGGAGAAGAAAGTGCTGGCGCTGCATGCTGCAACAGAAGTGAAAAAGTGCGCGAAATGCTCCAGTGAGCATCCGATCCATCTTTGCGATGACTTTAAAAACTGAGTATGCAGTGTAGACATGACTTCGAAGGCAAAGCTATGCTATAACTTTCTGCGTTCGTCACGTTCGGTAAAAGTGTGTTCGTCAAAGTCAGTGTGCCACAACGGGAACTGCAAGCAGCGGCACCATACGCTGCTCTATCCGCTGCGAACGGAGGAAGCCATCAACTCTATGGTGGCACAGGTTCCAACGGTGTCGGCGCCAAAGGTATCGGTTCTTCCTACGGCGTTGATCTGCGTGAATGCATCGGATGGTAAGTTCGTGAAGGTTCGTGCTTTGATCGATTCGGGTTCAGAGGCATCGCTGAATTCGAAGCTAGCGTCGATAAACTGCGATTGAGGCGAACCAGTGGAAAACTCGTGGTTTCTGCCCAGAACATGATTCTTCGACTCATCGTATCGGGAAATCAAGCAGGCTACACAATGGGTATAAGGAGCAATTTCTCAATCGTGAACTTGCATACGGAGTTGGACATCAATCGAACGTTGCGACAATTTTGGGAGCAGGAGGAGGTTCCAAAGCCAGAGCTGCTTACTCCTTCTGAACAAACAGCGATTGCTCACTTTAAGTCCACCGTATTACGTGATGAGACGGGCCGCTTCATCGTGCGACTTCCGTTCGATGATTCGAAGCCGGCTCTAGATGAATCGCTCAGTGCAGCAGTGAAACGATTGGGATCCATGGAAAGGCGCTTCCAATGAGACCCGGAGTTTGGCAAGCAATATTCGGGTTTCATTAGAGAGTACCTGATGCTGGGACATATGGAGGAGATACCTCCCTAGTAGCACACTTGTTGCAATACAGTTTATGTTACTCCAATGCTACTCAATTAAGTCACAATCAAGTCACTTTAACGAAATATGGCGGTTTGTGTTAGCTTGGCTGATAGTGAACTTAGCGTAGAAGTCAATAAACCGCTTTACTTCTACCACGCCGTGGTGGCTGAAGCAGGATCGACCACGGAGTTACGTGTCGTTTTCGACGCCTCGTGCGTGTCGAGATCTGGGTGTCCCTCAATGACCGCTTGTTGAAGGGACTCAATGTGAATCAAGTTATCTTTTTCCGTCTTTCTACGATTCCGAATGCACCAGGTAGCGATTGTGGGCGATGTTGACAAGATGTATCGCCAAGTGTGGATACAGCCTGAAGATCGCGATTATCAGCGGATCGTGTGGCGAGAAAACCAGGGATGAATCCGTGAAACATTATCGTCCGTGCACCGTGACATACGGTACCAGCTCGGCACCGTATTTGGCCATCGAAGCGATGAAGGAAGCAGCCAGACACTGCAGCAGATGCCTCTGCAGCGGCGTATGGTGTGGTGGTGTACTACCGAGCAAGGAATCCGGACGGAAACATCGTGGTGAACTTGCTAGCAGCAAAAACGAAGGTAGCACCGATTGACCCAGTTTCATTGCGCACGACTCGAACTAAGTGCGGCGGTTCTGTTAATCGAGCTTGTGCAGCGCATCACGGAAGCAATACCGCATCTCACGGTAAAGCACTGGGCGTGGACGGATAGTACAGTCGTTCTCCGGTGGCTCTCCTCGCACCCACGTAAGTGGAAAACCTACGTGGCGAACCGTACCTCAGCGATTCTCACCTACCTACCCCGTGAACGCTGGAAGCACGTGCGAAGTGCAGATAACCCGGCAGATTGTGCTTCTCGTGGTTTGACCTCCGATGATCTTATGAAACACCAGCTTTGGTTCCACGGACCGGAGTGGTTGCGTATGGATGTGGAGCATTGGGAGATTAGTCAAGACTTTTGGAAAACGTTCAAGCGCCACCCAGGAGCGCAAGGTTAAGGTGATGCATGCTGTGGCAAAGCGGTGCAACAGTTACTACGCGGAACGGATCATTCTTGAGCGACGTTCCGACTTTACTTCCTCGTTGTACGTTCACTCGGCTCTTTTCAATAGAACTCTGCAAGCCTGGAAGGGAAAGAAGTTCGACTCCGGCCTGACTCCAAACGAACTACTGGCTGCGAAAGCAAAGCTGGCACGGTTGGCCCAGGAAGACGACTATAAGAAAGAGATGGATTTGTTAGCGAGAGGTGTTGTTCTCCCAGCCAGAACAAGGTTGGCTGCCTTGCATCCTTTTCTGGATAACGAGGGTACGATGCGAGTAGGAGGTCGCTTGCAGAATTCATCATACGGCTACGACGTGAAACATGCAACGATTTTGCCGCGTGACCATCGCGTTACGGAATTATTTTGCGGGATCTCCATCAACGCAACATGCACGCCGGTCCGACACTTTCGACAGCCACCGTGAATCAGCAATATTGGATAATCGGATTACGAACGGCGGTGCGACGGACGGTGCAGAACTGTATTCGTTGTGTGAGGCTCAAGGGACAAACGGCAAGTCAGCTGATGGGTTCATTACCTGTCGTCGCGAGTGATGGGAACTCGAGCGTTCATGAACGTTAGCGTCGATTACGCTGGCCCTTTCCCGATTCGAGGCGTCATGTGTGCGTGGCGTTAAGACAACCAAAGGATACCTGGCAGTGTTTGTGTGTATGTCTACAAAGGCAGTACACTCTGGAGGTTGCCAGCGACCTTGTCAGTGCCCTCAAGCGGTTCATCGCAAGGCGAGGCTACCCGTGGTGAAATATGGTCCGACAACGGGACCAACTTTGTAGGGCAGACCGTTACCTTCAAGATCTCCAACAAGCACTGAAGGTCAGCAGCAAGCCAGCGGAGCAGTTCCTGACCAACTTGGGCATCCGTTGGATCTTCAATCCGTCTTCCGCTCTCACCGAGGAGGCATTTGATCAGATCGGCAAGGAATCGATATTCTCCTAACGGTGGAAGTGTATCGACGGATTCAGTGCCGATTGTTACCCGCCGTTGCATATTTTTGCCAATCGATGTTCCTTGTGAGGTCGAAGGGAACTCGAGGATTGCTCTGACGGTTGAGGGCCACACCTAATTTAAATGATGATTGGTAAGTGATCGCTACAAGTGAGGATCATTGAGGACTTTCCACAGACAGTCCAATGAAAGCGATCTGGAACAAAAGATAGGTTGAGTCTGCTTTCTTGAGCAGGAGGTTTAGGTATGCATGTCGCTTCACCAGTGTTCAAAATTGACAAATTGAAATCGTCGCATAAATCGTAAAAGATAGCCGCCCTATTGTCATCATACAGGTCCCTCACACCGTACCATGGGAATTCATGTCACCCAGAATCAATACAGTGGACGGTAAAATAGAAACTAAATTCCAAAG